>CM075662.1:55272500-55282500 GCA_037954105.1 Canavalia gladiata
GTTTAGGGTTTAGGGTTTAGGGTTTAGGGTTTAGGGTTTAGGGTTTAGGGTTTAGGGTTTAGGGTTTAGGGTTTAGGGTTTAGGGTTTAGGGTTTAGGGTTTAGGGTTTAGGGTTTAGGGTTTAGGGTTTAGGGTTTAGGGTTTAGGGTTTAGGGTTTAGGGTTTAGGGTTTAGGGTTTAGGGTTTAGGGTTTAGGGTTTAGGGTTTAGGGTTTAGGGTTTAGGGTTTAGGGTTTAGGGTTTAGGGTTTAGGGTTTAGGGTTTAGGGTTTAGGGTTTAGGGTTTAGGGTTTAGGGTTTAGGGTTTAGGGTTTAGGGTTTAGGGTTTAGGGTTTAGGGTTTAGGGTTTAGGGTTTAGGGTTTAGGGTTTAGGGTTTAGGGTTTAGGGTTTAGGGTTTAGGGTTTAGGGTTTAGGGTTTAGGGTTTAGGGTTTAGGGTTTAGGGTTTAGGGTTTAGGGTTTAGGGTTTAGGGTTTAGGGTTTAGGGTTTAGGGTTTAGGGTTTAGGGTTTAGGGTTTAGGGTTTAGGGTTTAGGGTTTAGGGTTTAGGGTTTAGGGTTTAGGGTTTAGGGTTTAGGGTTTAGGGTTTAGGGTTTAGGGTTTAGGGTTTAGGGTTTAGGGTTTAGGGTTTAGGGTTTAGGGTTTAGGGTTTAGGGTTTAGGGTTTAGGGTTTAGGGTTTAGGGTTTAGGGTTTAGGGTTTAGGGTTTAGGGTTTAGGGTTTAGGGTTTAGGGTTTAGGGTTTAGGGTTTAGGGTTTAGGGTTTAGGGTTTAGGGTTTAGGGTTTAGGGTTTAGGGTTTAGGGTTTAGGGTTTAGGGTTTAGGGTTTAGGGTTTAGGGTTTAGGGTTTAGGGTTTAGGGTTTAGGGTTTAGGGTTTAGGGTTTAGGGTTTAGGGTTTAGGGTTTAGGGTTTAGGGTTTAGGGTTTAGGGTTTAGGGTTTAGGGTTTAGGGTTTAGGGTTTAGGGTTTAGGGTTTAGGGTTTAGGGTTTAGGGTTTAGGGTTTAGGGTTTAGGGTTTAGGGTTTAGGGTTTAGGGTTTAGGGTTTAGGGTTTAGGGTTTAGGGTTTAGGGTTTAGGGTTTAGGGTTTAGGGTTTAGGGTTTAGGGTTTAGGGTTTAGGGTTTAGGGTTTAGGGTTTAGGGTTTAGGGTTTAGGGTTTAGGGTTTAGGGTTTAGGGTTTAGGGTTTAGGGTTTAGGGTTTAGGGTTTAGGGTTTAGGGTTTAGGGTTTAGGGTTTAGGGTTTAGGGTTTAGGGTTTAGGGTTTAGGGTTTAGGGTTTAGGGTTTAGGGTTTAGGGTTTAGGGTTTAGGGTTTAGGGTTTAGGGTTTAGGGTTTAGGGTTTAGGGTTTAGGGTTTAGGGTTTAGGGTTTAGGGTTTAGGGTTTAGGGTTTAGGGTTTAGGGTTTAGGGTTTAGGGTTTAGGGTTTAGGGTTTAGGGTTTAGGGTTTAGGGTTTAGGGTTTAGGGTTTAGGGTTTAGGGTTTAGGGTTTAGGGTTTAGGGTTTAGGGTTTAGGGTTTAGGGTTTAGGGTTTAGGGTTTAGGGTTTAGGGTTTAGGGTTTAGGGTTTAGGGTTTAGGGTTTAGGGTTTAGGGTTTAGGGTTTAGGGTTTAGGGTTTAGGGTTTAGGGTTTAGGGTTTAGGGTTTAGGGTTTAGGGTTTAGGGTTTAGGGTTTAGGGTTTAGGGTTTAGGGTTTAGGGTTTAGGGTTTAGGGTTTAGGGTTTAGGGTTTAGGGTTTAGGGTTTAGGGTTTAGGGTTTAGGGTTTAGGGTTTAGGGTTTAGGGTTTAGGGTTTAGGGTTTAGGGTTTAGGGTTTAGGGTTTAGGGTTTAGGGTTTAGGGTTTAGGGTTTAGGGTTTAGGGTTTAGGGTTTAGGGTTTAGGGTTTAGGGTTTAGGGTTTAGGGTTTAGGGTTTAGGGTTTAGGGTTTAGGGTTTAGGGTTTAGGGTTTAGGGTTTAGGGTTTAGGGTTTAGGGTTTAGGGTTTAGGGTTTAGGGTTTAGGGTTTAGGGTTTAGGGTTTAGGGTTTAGGGTTTAGGGTTTAGGGTTTAGGGTTTAGGGTTTAGGGTTTAGGGTTTAGGGTTTAGGGTTTAGGGTTTAGGGTTTAGGGTTTAGGGTTTAGGGTTTAGGGTTTAGGGTTTAGGGTTTAGGGTTTAGGGTTTAGGGTTTAGGGTTTAGGGTTTAGGGTTTAGGGTTTAGGGTTTAGGGTTTAGGGTTTAGGGTTTAGGGTTTAGGGTTTAGGGTTTAGGGTTTAGGGTTTAGGGTTTAGGGTTTAGGGTTTAGGGTTTAGGGTTTAGGGTTTAGGGTTTAGGGTTTAGGGTTTAGGGTTTAGGGTTTAGGGTTTAGGGTTTAGGGTTTAGGGTTTAGGGTTTAGGGTTTAGGGTTTAGGGTTTAGGGTTTAGGGTTTAGGGTTTAGGGTTTAGGGTTTAGGGTTTAGGGTTTAGGGTTTAGGGTTTAGGGTTTAGGGTTTAGGGTTTAGGGTTTAGGGTTTAGGGTTTAGGGTTTAGGGTTTAGGGTTTAGGGTTTAGGGTTTAGGGTTTAGGGTTTAGGGTTTAGGGTTTAGGGTTTAGGGTTTAGGGTTTAGGGTTTAGGGTTTAGGGTTTAGGGTTTAGGGTTTAGGGTTTAGGGTTTAGGGTTTAGGGTTTAGGGTTTAGGGTTTAGGGTTTAGGGTTTAGGGTTTAGGGTTTAGGGTTTAGGGTTTAGGGTTTAGGGTTTAGGGTTTAGGGTTTAGGGTTTAGGGTTTAGGGTTTAGGGTTTAGGGTTTAGGGTTTAGGGTTTAGGGTTTAGGGTTTAGGGTTTAGGGTTTAGGGTTTAGGGTTTAGGGTTTAGGGTTTAGGGTTTAGGGTTTAGGGTTTAGGGTTTAGGGTTTAGGGTTTAGGGTTTAGGGTTTAGGGTTTAGGGTTTAGGGTTTAGGGTTTAG
This sequence comes from Canavalia gladiata, assembly GCA_037954105.1. Classification (NCBI taxonomy): domain Eukaryota; kingdom Viridiplantae; phylum Streptophyta; class Magnoliopsida; order Fabales; family Fabaceae; genus Canavalia; species Canavalia gladiata. The sequence continues at coordinate 55,275,405 of CM075662.1, forward strand.
GGTTTAGGGTTTAGGGTTTAGGGTTTAGGGTTTAGGGTTTAGGGTTTAGGGTTTAGGGTTTAGGGTTTAGGGTTTAGGGTTTAGGGTTTAGGGTTTAGGGTTTAGGGTTTAGGGTTTAGGGTTTAGGGTTTAGGGTTTAGGGTTTAGGGTTTAGGGTTTAGGGTTTAGGGTTTAGGGTTTAGGGTTTAGGGTTTAGGGTTTAGGGTTTAGGGTTTAGGGTTTAGGGTTTAGGGTTTAGGGTTTAGGGTTTAGGGTTTAGGGTTTAGGGTTTAGGGTTTAGGGTTTAGGGTTTAGGGTTTAGGGTTTAGGGTTTAGGGTTTAGGGTTTAGGGTTTAGGGTTTAGGGTTTAGGGTTTAGGGTTTAGGGTTTAGGGTTTAGGGTTTAGGGTTTAGGGTTTAGGGTTTAGGGTTTAGGGTTTAGGGTTTAGGGTTTAGGGTTTAGGGTTTAGGGTTTAGGGTTTAGGGTTTAGGGTTTAGGGTTTAGGGTTTAGGGTTTAGGGTTTAGGGTTTAGGGTTTAGGGTTTAGGGTTTAGGGTTTAGGGTTTAGGGTTTAGGGTTTAGGGTTTAGGGTTTAGGGTTTAGGGTTTAGGGTTTAGGGTTTAGGGTTTAGGGTTTAGGGTTTAGGGTTTAGGGTTTAGGGTTTAGGGTTTAGGGTTTAGGGTTTAGGGTTTAGGGTTTAGGGTTTAGGGTTTAGGGTTTAGGGTTTAGGGTTTAGGGTTTAGGGTTTAGGGTTTAGGGTTTAGGGTTTAGGGTTTAGGGTTTAGGGTTTAGGGTTTAGGGTTTAGGGTTTAGGGTTTAGGGTTTAGGGTTTAGGGTTTAGGGTTTAGGGTTTAGGGTTTAGGGTTTAGGGTTTAGGGTTTAGGGTTTAGGGTTTAGGGTTTAGGGTTTAGGGTTTAGGGTTTAGGGTTTAGGGTTTAGGGTTTAGGGTTTAGGGTTTAGGGTTTAGGGTTTAGGGTTTAGGGTTTAGGGTTTAGGGTTTAGGGTTTAGGGTTTAGGGTTTAGGGTTTAGGGTTTAGGGTTTAGGGTTTAGGGTTTAGGGTTTAGGGTTTAGGGTTTAGGGTTTAGGGTTTAGGGTTTAGGGTTTAGGGTTTAGGGTTTAGGGTTTAGGGTTTAGGGTTTAGGGTTTAGGGTTTAGGGTTTAGGGTTTAGGGTTTAGGGTTTAGGGTTTAGGGTTTAGGGTTTAGGGTTTAGGGTTTAGGGTTTAGGGTTTAGGGTTTAGGGTTTAGGGTTTAGGGTTTAGGGTTTAGGGTTTAGGGTTTAGGGTTTAGGGTTTAGGGTTTAGGGTTTAGGGTTTAGGGTTTAGGGTTTAGGGTTTAGGGTTTAGGGTTTAGGGTTTAGGGTTTAGGGTTTAGGGTTTAGGGTTTAGGGTTTAGGGTTTAGGGTTTAGGGTTTAGGGTTTAGGGTTTAGGGTTTAGGGTTTAGGGTTTAGGGTTTAGGGTTTAGGGTTTAGGGTTTAGGGTTTAGGGTTTAGGGTTTAGGGTTTAGGGTTTAGGGTTTAGGGTTTAGGGTTTAGGGTTTAGGGTTTAGGGTTTAGGGTTTAGGGTTTAGGGTTTAGGGTTTAGGGTTTAGGGTTTAGGGTTTAGGGTTTAGGGTTTAGGGTTTAGGGTTTAGGGTTTAGGGTTTAGGGTTTAGGGTTTAGGGTTTAGGGTTTAGGGTTTAGGGTTTAGGGTTTAGGGTTTAGGGTTTAGGGTTTAGGGTTTAGGGTTTAGGGTTTAGGGTTTAGGGTTTAGGGTTTAGGGTTTAGGGTTTAGGGTTTAGGGTTTAGGGTTTAGGGTTTAGGGTTTAGGGTTTAGGGTTTAGGGTTTAGGGTTTAGGGTTTAGGGTTTAGGGTTTAGGGTTTAGGGTTTAGGGTTTAGGGTTTAGGGTTTAGGGTTTAGGGTTTAGGGTTTAGGGTTTAGGGTTTAGGGTTTAGGGTTTAGGGTTTAGGGTTTAGGGTTTAGGGTTTAGGGTTTAGGGTTTAGGGTTTAGGGTTTAGGGTTTAGGGTTTAGGGTTTAGGGTTTAGGGTTTAGGGTTTAGGGTTTAGGGTTTAGGGTTTAGGGTTTAGGGTTTAGGGTTTAGGGTTTAGGGTTTAGGGTTTAGGGTTTAGGGTTTAGGGTTTAGGGTTTAGGGTTTAGGGTTTAGGGTTTAGGGTTTAGGGTTTAGGGTTTAGGGTTTAGGGTTTAGGGTTTAGGGTTTAGGGTTTAGGGTTTAGGGTTTAGGGTTTAGGGTTTAGGGTTTAGGGTTTAGGGTTTAGGGTTTAGGGTTTAGGGTTTAGGGTTTAGGGTTTAGGGTTTAGGGTTTAGGGTTTAGGGTTTAGGGTTTAGGGTTTAGGGTTTAGGGTTTAGGGTTTAGGGTTTAGGGTTTAGGGTTTAGGGTTTAGGGTTTAGGGTTTAGGGTTTAGGGTTTAGGGTTTAGGGTTTAGGGTTTAGGGTTTAGGGTTTAGGGTTTAGGGTTTAGGGTTTAGGGTTTAGGGTTTAGGGTTTAGGGTTTAGGGTTTAGGGTTTAGGGTTTAGGGTTTAGGGTTTAGGGTTTAGGGTTTAGGGTTTAGGGTTTAGGGTTTAGGGTTTAGGGTTTAGGGTTTAGGGTTTAGGGTTTAGGGTTTAGGGTTTAGGGTTTAGGGTTTAGGGTTTAGGGTTTAGGGTTTAGGGTTTAGGGTTTAGGGTTTAGGGTTTAGGGTTTAGGGTTTAGGGTTTAGGGTTTAGGGTTTAGGGTTTAGGGTTTAGGGTTTAGGGTTTAGGGTTTAGGGTTTAGGGTTTAGGGTTTAGGGTTTAGGGTTTAGGGTTTAGGGTTTAGGGTTTAGGGTTTAGGGTTTAGGGTTTAGGGTTTAGGGTTTAGGGTTTAGGGTTTAGGGTTTAGGGTTTAGGGTTTAGGGTTTAGGGTTTAGGGTTTAGGGTTTAGGGTTTAGGGTTTAGGGTTTAGGGTTTAGGGTTTAGGGTTTAGGGTTTAGGGTTTAGGGTTTAGGGTTTAGGGTTTAGGGTTTAGGGTTTAGGGTTTAGGGTTTAGGGTTTAGGGTTTAGGGTTTAGGGTTTAGGGTTTAGGGTTTAGGGTTTAGGGTTTAGGGTTTAGGGTTTAGGGTTTAGGGTTTAGGGTTTAGGGTTTAGGGTTTAGGGTTTAGGGTTTAGGGTTTAGGGTTTAGGGTTTAGGGTTTAGGGTTTAGGGTTTAGGGTTTAGGGTTTAGGGTTTAGGGTTTAGGGTTTAGGGTTTAGGGTTTAGGGTTTAGGGTTTAGGGTTTAGGGTTTAGGGTTTAGGGTTTAGGGTTTAGGGTTTAGGGTTTAGGGTTTAGGGTTTAGGGTTTAGGGTTTAGGGTTTAGGGTTTAGGGTTTAGGGTTTAGGGTTTAGGGTTTAGGGTTTAGGGTTTAGGGTTTAGGGTTTAGGGTTTAGGGTTTAGGGTTTAGGGTTTAGGGTTTAGGGTTTAGGGTTTAGGGTTTAGGGTTTAGGGTTTAGGGTTTAGGGTTTAGGGTTTAGGGTTTAGGGTTTAGGGTTTAGGGTTTAGGGTTTAGGGTTTAGGGTTTAGGGTTTAGGGTTTAGGGTTTAGGGTTTAGGGTTTAGGGTTTAGGGTTTAGGGTTTAGGGTTTAGGGTTTAGGGTTTAGGGTTTAGGGTTTAGGGTTTAGGGTTTAGGGTTTAGGGTTTAGGGTTTAGGGTTTAGGGTTTAGGGTTTAGGGTTTAGGGTTTAGGGTTTAGGGTTTAGGGTTTAGGGTTTAGGGTTTAGGGTTTAGGGTTTAGGGTTTAGGGTTTAGGGTTTAGGGTTTAGGGTTTAGGGTTTAGGGTTTAGGGTTTAGGGTTTAGGGTTTAGGGTTTAGGGTTTAGGGTTTAGGGTTTAGGGTTTAGGGTTTAGGGTTTAGGGTTTAGGGTTTAGGGTTTAGGGTTTAGGGTTTAGGGTTTAGGGTTTAGGGTTTAGGGTTTAGGGTTTAGGGTTTAGGGTTTAGGGTTTAGGGTTTAGGGTTTAGGGTTTAGGGTTTAGGGTTTAGGGTTTAGGGTTTAGGGTTTAGGGTTTAGGGTTTAGGGTTTAGGGTTTAGGGTTTAGGGTTTAGGGTTTAGGGTTTAGGGTTTAGGGTTTAGGGTTTAGGGTTTAGGGTTTAGGGTTTAGGGTTTAGGGTTTAGGGTTTAGGGTTTAGGGTTTAGGGTTTAGGGTTTAGGGTTTAGGGTTTAGGGTTTAGGGTTTAGGGTTTAGGGTTTAGGGTTTAGGGTTTAGGGTTTAGGGTTTAGGGTTTAGGGTTTAGGGTTTAGGGTTTAGGGTTTAGGGTTTAGGGTTTAGGGTTTAGGGTTTAGGGTTTAGGGTTTAGGGTTTAGGGTTTAGGGTTTAGGGTTTAGGGTTTAGGGTTTAGGGTTTAGGGTTTAGGGTTTAGGGTTTAGGGTTTAGGGTTTAGGGTTTAGGGTTTAGGGTTTAGGGTTTAGGGTTTAGGGTTTAGGGTTTAGGGTTTAGGGTTTAGGGTTTAGGGTTTAGGGTTTAGGGTTTAGGGTTTAGGGTTTAGGGTTTAGGGTTTAGGGTTTAGGGTTTAGGGTTTAGGGTTTAGGGTTTAGGGTTTAGGGTTTAGGGTTTAGGGTTTAGGGTTTAGGGTTTAGGGTTTAGGGTTTAGGGTTTAGGGTTTAGGGTTTAGGGTTTAGGGTTTAGGGTTTAGGGTTTAGGGTTTAGGGTTTAGGGTTTAGGGTTTAGGGTTTAGGGTTTAGGGTTTAGGGTTTAGGGTTTAGGGTTTAGGGTTTAGGGTTTAGGGTTTAGGGTTTAGGGTTTAGGGTTTAGGGTTTAGGGTTTAGGGTTTAGGGTTTAGGGTTTAGGGTTTAGGGTTTAGGGTTTAGGGTTTAGGGTTTAGGGTTTAGGGTTTAGGGTTTAGGGTTTAGGGTTTAGGGTTTAGGGTTTAGGGTTTAGGGTTTAGGGTTTAGGGTTTAGGGTTTAGGGTTTAGGGTTTAGGGTTTAGGGTTTAGGGTTTAGGGTTTAGGGTTTAGGGTTTAGGGTTTAGGGTTTAGGGTTTAGGGTTTAGGGTTTAGGGTTTAGGGTTTAGGGTTTAGGGTTTAGGGTTTAGGGTTTAGGGTTTAGGGTTTAGGGTTTAGGGTTTAGGGTTTAGGGTTTAGGGTTTAGGGTTTAGGGTTTAGGGTTTAGGGTTTAGGGTTTAGGGTTTAGGGTTTAGGGTTTAGGGTTTAGGGTTTAGGGTTTAGGGTTTAGGGTTTAGGGTTTAGGGTTTAGGGTTTAGGGTTTAGGGTTTAGGGTTTAGGGTTTAGGGTTTAGGGTTTAGGGTTTAGGGTTTAGGGTTTAGGGTTTAGGGTTTAGGGTTTAGGGTTTAGGGTTTAGGGTTTAGGGTTTAGGGTTTAGGGTTTAGGGTTTAGGGTTTAGGGTTTAGGGTTTAGGGTTTAGGGTTTAGGGTTTAGGGTTTAGGGTTTAGGGTTTAGGGTTTAGGGTTTAGGGTTTAGGGTTTAGGGTTTAGGGTTTAGGGTTTAGGGTTTAGGGTTTAGGGTTTAGGGTTTAGGGTTTAGGGTTTAGGGTTTAGGGTTTAGGGTTTAGGGTTTAGGGTTTAGGGTTTAGGGTTTAGGGTTTAGGGTTTAGGGTTTAGGGTTTAGGGTTTAGGGTTTAGGGTTTAGGGTTTAGGGTTTAGGGTTTAGGGTTTAGGGTTTAGGGTTTAGGGTTTAGGGTTTAGGGTTTAGGGTTTAGGGTTTAGGGTTTAGGGTTTAGGGTTTAGGGTTTAGGGTTTAGGGTTTAGGGTTTAGGGTTTAGGGTTTAGGGTTTAGGGTTTAGGGTTTAGGGTTTAGGGTTTAGGGTTTAGGGTTTAGGGTTTAGGGTTTAGGGTTTAGGGTTTAGGGTTTAGGGTTTAGGGTTTAGGGTTTAGGGTTTAGGGTTTAGGGTTTAGGGTTTAGGGTTTAGGGTTTAGGGTTTAGGGTTTAGGGTTTAGGGTTTAGGGTTTAGGGTTTAGGGTTTAGGGTTTAGGGTTTAGGGTTTAGGGTTTAGGGTTTAGGGTTTAGGGTTTAGGGTTTAGGGTTTAGGGTTTAGGGTTTAGGGTTTAGGGTTTAGGGTTTAGGGTTTAGGGTTTAGGGTTTAGGGTTTAGGGTTTAGGGTTTAGGGTTTAGGGTTTAGGGTTTAGGGTTTAGGGTTTAGGGTTTAGGGTTTAGGGTTTAGGGTTTAGGGTTTAGGGTTTAGGGTTTAGGGTTTAGGGTTTAGGGTTTAGGGTTTAGGGTTTAGGGTTTAGGGTTTAGGGTTTAGGGTTTAGGGTTTAGGGTTTAGGGTTTAGGGTTTAGGGTTTAGGGTTTAGGGTTTAGGGTTTAGGGTTTAGGGTTTAGGGTTTAGGGTTTAGGGTTTAGGGTTTAGGGTTTAGGGTTTAGGGTTTAGGGTTTAGGGTTTAGGGTTTAGGGTTTAGGGTTTAGGGTTTAGGGTTTAGGGTTTAGGGTTTAGGGTTTAGGGTTTAGGGTTTAGGGTTTAGGGTTTAGGGTTTAGGGTTTAGGGTTTAGGGTTTAGGGTTTAGGGTTTAGGGTTTAGGGTTTAGGGTTTAGGGTTTAGGGTTTAGGGTTTAGGGTTTAGGGTTTAGGGTTTAGGGTTTAGGGTTTAGGGTTTAGGGTTTAGGGTTTAGGGTTTAGGGTTTAGGGTTTAGGGTTTAGGGTTTAGGGTTTAGGGTTTAGGGTTTAGGGTTTAGGGTTTAGGGTTTAGGGTTTAGGGTTTAGGGTTTAGGGTTTAGGGTTTAGGGTTTAGGGTTTAGGGTTTAGGGTTTAGGGTTTAGGGTTTAGGGTTTAGGGTTTAGGGTTTAGGGTTTAGGGTTTAGGGTTTAGGGTTTAGGGTTTAGGGTTTAGGGTTTAGGGTTTAGGGTTTAGGGTTTAGGGTTTAGGGTTTAGGGTTTAGGGTTTAGGGTTTAGGGTTTAGGGTTTAGGGTTTAGGGTTTAGGGTTTAGGGTTTAGGGTTTAGGGTTTAGGGTTTAGGGTTTAGGGTTTAGGGTTTAGGGTTTAGGGTTTAGGGTTTAGGGTTTAGGGTTTAGGGTTTAGGGTTTAGGGTTTAGGGTTTAGGGTTTAGGGTTTAGGGTTTAGGGTTTAGGGTTTAGGGTTTAGGGTTTAGGGTTTAGGGTTTAGGGTTTAGGGTTTAGGGTTTAGGGTTTAGGGTTTAGGGTTTAGGGTTTAGGGTTTAGGGTTTAGGGTTTAGGGTTT